>CM019152.1:16843923-16892168 GCA_009733165.1 Naja naja | reverse complement strand
CTAGAGATGATAATGACTAACTTGATCTTTTATAAATAGGTTTTATATGTGCTTTCATCTATCCTGTCAACTATTTTGATTAGACAACATGTCTGCAACAATCTTTTGTGAGACAATGCCAGGGATGGGATTCTACCGGTTCTGTCTGGTTCTATAGAACCCCTGTTAACTTTCTAAGCAGTTCAGAGAACTAGTAGTTAGAAGCAATCTCTTTTGTTTTTTTTCACCCTTATTACATTCTTGCAGTAAACCTAGACTTCCTGTCTCCAGAGCTTCTGAGGCTTGACTTTTTTTAAAGGGGAAGGGTTGTTTTAAGATTTTTACACTGCTATTGGGAGGAAATACTTCCCTGGACAATCAGCACTTTGAAGAAATAATTGAATAATGAAGCAAAGCTTTTAGTGACAGGGAACCAAGATGAGTGACATTCAGCAAGGCTTCTTGGCTAGCTAGAAAGATTGACATTCAAATGTGAGTTTACATACCCTTTCTGAGTTTTGGTCTAAAACTGGTTTTTGGTGAAGGTTAATTCTGTGTTTGGTGACATTTAATCCTATGTTTATTGATGGGATAATTTTCCCTATTCAGCTTCAACAAGCAACAGCTACTGTTGTGATTTAATTATTTGTATTGTGTTTGAATTTTTCCTGCCTCATGGTTTCTTTTTCTATCTGGGGAGGGGGTCTTCCTTCACTGCTTTAGTACTATTTGGCACTGTCCTTTTGGGGTATACTTTCCAAGAGGCAGGATGCAAGCTTGGCACTGATTTTTTTTACTGCCTTTCTGGGGGGCATGTGACCTTTCCTTAAATCTGGATGATTTCCTTAGGATATCTTGTGAGGTGAGTGAGACCAGCTGGTATCTTTAAATGGTGCAAATGGAGCTAAGGATTGCTTTTCCTGGGTATGCTTTTTCTGGAGAGCTTAAATGACCTCTCTGCTAAAGGGTTTCACTTTTTGAGCAAGAGTTGGCTGCTTGATAGTTATCACTGCATTTTAACTATTTTCATTCCTCAAGGTGCTCTGGCACCCTGCCTGATTTGTAACTCTGGCTTGCAGGTATTTTTAATCTGATGATTGGTATTTAGGGCAGCTTTTTGCAAGCAAAGAAGCTTTTTGTACTTTTGTACAGGTAATCCTTGACTTACAACAATTCATTTAGTGACCATTCAAAGTTACAATGGCACTGAAAAAAGTGACTTTTTCACACTTATGACTGTTGCAGCATCCCCACTGTCATGAGAGGCCAGGTGAGGAGAAGTGCCCCTTGACATGAGTGATGTTGAGTTGGCCACGCCCACCCAGTCACATGACCACAAAGCCACACCCACCAACTAAGCCACACCCACAGAACTGGTTGTTAAAAAAACTGAATCCCACCCCTGGACAATATATGCATAATGTGTTCTCAACATTCCAGAATAATCATTTTTGTGAATATTGCTTATCCTTGCTGTTCAAATATACAAAGCAGTAACCACAACTGAACTCAATAGAACTTACAGGATATATACACAATGTTGTTGCATGTACATTATTAAAGAAATATTTTGAATAATTCACCCCAAGGTGAATTATTCCTGGGGTGGGCTATTCCCTAAGAATAGCCCACCCCAGTCTGCTATCAAAGAATTTTTATGAAAACCCAACTCAAAAATTACAAATGAATGATTTCCTGGAACAACTACAGGAAAACCACAAGAAGCAGTAACAATAATAATTATTGCAATGAATATGTATTTTGTGTGTGTGTGTTTGTTATCCAATTTCCTTCATTCTTGTATCTAATGAGTGTCTAGTCTAGAAGATATAAGTGATTTCAGAGTATGAAATGTACATTTTATTTAATGACTTCTTTATTAATTAGATTTTAAACTGCTAAAAGTATTGAAACTGAGAGAAAAAAATGATAGCTAGTTGGTCTAATGGTATAATGGTTAAGGTACCAGGCTAGAGGCTCAGAATCCTAATGTTTTTAATATTTTAAAAATATTATTTGCCTATACTTAAATATATTATATAGTTTGTATTATTTTTAATTATTATGTACGGGAGTTATGATGTTAATACATTTTGTAGTTTGAGGGTAATAATAAATTTGGTATAGTATTTTTTATCTATTGTCTAACAATAAAAATTGTTCTTATTTTTTCCACCATTGTATTATTAGTGATAACATTGTTGAAAGTGCTGGTGGACTTATGGGATGCAAGAACAGACACAACATGAAATGGAAACATTATTCTTTTACTGTCATGGGAGCCATACTCAGCCTATCCTGGATCCATCAGCTTCTTGGTCAACTTATTCCAGGTAAGGTTTAATTCATCAAAATATATGAAATTTCAAAAACAATACGCCTGTGATAGTTAACATTTATTTATCACTTATATATTTTTAATTACAAATACTTTCCACAAATGCATGGATAAATTGACTGAGATATATAGGATCTTAGGACAAGAATATATAATATGATGTTAATTTATGTAAGGAACAGAAATCTATATATATTCAAAGGTCTTATGAGCCTGTTATAACTGATAGTCAATAGTGTTACATAAAGAGATTATAGCACCAAATTGACAGTTCTTTTTGGATTGATAGTTTCTGCTTTGGTTGTCATTGTATTAACATGGAATAACAATGTCTGTTTAAAGACATTATGGCTGGGAGACTTGTTTTCAATCAGTACAAAAGGTAATGACATATTCAATAATGTTGCTTCTGCCAGTTTCTACTAGACTGTTGAAAAGTTCACAAAGGTGAGAACTCTGCCTTCTGCAAGGGACAGAATTAGCTAAGTAATAAAGATGAATGATCTTTGGAAATTACTGAAGCTCATATGATAAACATATTTTAGATTTAATCTACTATAATCCAAGAATTATCACTGATGGAAAGTTTTGTTAAAATTTTTGCATGTAATCTAGTGCTATTTCTTTTTAAAAGAACCAAGTGAAAAAATGTTGTTGCTTTTTCTATGACTAACAGCCTTCTGTTCAATGTGAAATTATAAAAGACCCCAAAGAAGACTTCTAGAATCTGACTCTACAAAATACTTCATAATTCTTTAATAGTAAACTGCATTGAATTTTCATACATTGAGTGTTTCATGAAAATTCCTGTATAAGAGAAAGAAAGAGAGGGAATTCTATGAGTCCATGGAAATTTGATATCATTAGGCTGCATTATGAAAGGGCTATAAATTTCTAAATGCTGATTAAACTGAAAAAAAATAGGAATAGCTACTTGTTATGTGATATGTTTACATATTCTCTTACATCATGTAAGAGAATATAATACATGATAAAACTAAGCCTAAAACCTATCTATTATAGTTTAAGACAATTGTTTGTCTTTTACATGGTGTACATCTTCTATAAATATTTCTAAGGATTATGAAAAGTCTCTTCATTATTTGATTTCTCTTCATTTTTGATCTTGGCAAATATTTTCCTAGAGGCTAGTTATAGATATGTATTGAACAAAAATAACAAAAAGATTCATTAATAAATCTATTAAATTTACTATCCATCTTATCTGAAATATGTCTACATCTTGCTATTTAGAAGGCTAGAAACAATAGCTTTAAAAAGAAAAATATATTGCTGTCTTTTTTTTCAGCTATACAATTGTCTTCTTGCTTGTCATTTTGATTGACACATAGAAATTGTCAATGCCTTTTGAATGTTTCATTTTCTGTAGCTCTAAATGTGACCTTTGTTTATTCTTTCCTTTTTTGTGAGGATAACAAAGGGCTGGAAATTCTATCAGCCAAAATGTCATGCCCCAAAAAAGGCAGATACTAAAAAGCAAAGGGGAGTAAGAATAAGAAACCAACCGACATGCCTTGCCTTGTACATGCTGTCACTATAGACGCTGCCAGATCCTAATAAAGGAAAGATTGCCAGCTGCACTTCAATTCAAGGTCTCTTTATTAGCCTTAGTTTATCCTGCATGAGGTTTTATTTAATTGCCTGAATAGATGGTGACAAGCAAGAAGCATAGTCAGCTGCATGATGTTTAATGAAAAATCTGTATTCTGAAATAGTTGTATGTTGCACAAATCTTGTGCTTTGATGAACTGGCCTTTTGTGACAAACCTGACTGAAAAGCCACATGTGTTACACTGACTATCTAATTAAGTCATCAGAATGCACTGGAGCAAGCGGAGTGGTTCACATGGGCTTGTATAAATGATTTCAGTCCTCTATTACCTGGCTAATAAAAGTGGCACTTTTCCAGATTATGACTGATAGAGATTAGATGGTGCAGCTGCCTCAATTATGCTGGCAGGTAAATTTCTTTGAAACATGTTTCTTCTTTGTCCACAAGAATTGTAAAGCCACTTTATTTCACTCATATTTATTTTACAAATGTTTGCTGCTGCAATTCCTTTTATTACACACCCTCTCCTTTCTTATACTTTATTGTAATCATGCTTTACTTCATATATCATAGTTTATTACTAACCACAAAATGTTTATGCTAGAAAATGGAATCATACATTCTCCAGATGAGCTGTTCAGAGCATCCAGGCATGGGAGGTGCTTCTGTTTCTCGTTTGATAGGCTGAGCTGATTTCTGAGGACACTCCTCCTAAGGCTCCTCCTTAGTGTCCCCAGTTTTTGCTCAGCCTTCGTTCTTGAAGGACATATTTTCTTTGGCTGGATTGTCTGAACAAAAGTACAAGCAGAAATAACATACAAAGGTCAGATTGCAGCTTCTGGCTGCAAAAGAAAGTCGCAAATTTAAAATGATCATATATAGCTCCCGACACTGCTTTTACCATCAGCTGGTTGTCGGAGCTGTTAAGCCCTCAGTGAGGGCCCCAATGGCACTCTGAGCGCTTTTGAGCCTGCGCCAATCAGTTTCCCCTCAGACCGCCATTACAGCCTCAAAGAAGCAGCCAAAGTAATTAAAATCAGCTGGCTGCGGAGTTTCTAAAAGCTTCTTATCAGGCTTTGGAGGCTCTGTGATCTCCGAGGAGCAAGGAAGACTTAAAGATTGACTATCTCTGGTTAAAATTGGAGAAGGCAGCTGACATCATTTAAAAAAAAAAGACCTGCTGGCTGTCGGAGATCTCATAGCTCTCAGTGAGGGCAGTAACGGCATTGACCAGAGGCTCGAGTCGCACATAGCCCCCTCTGTAGCTATTTTCCCCAGGGCATTCACCTGATCACAAGGGGAAGAAGTGTAAGAGCTTTCCCACTTGCCGGCAAGCCCAAAGTCAGATTTCTGCTTATTCCGATCTAACACCAGGTTAACAAGAGAGAATAGCACGCCAAAACAAGCAGCAAACTGCAGGCACCATTTTCTTTCTCGATTTAGAACCCAGCATCACGCCATAATTAAACCCCCAAAAGAGGTTTAAAATCTTAACAAGATAAATGCTGTAGGGACATTTACATTGCTGGCTGATAAAGGACAGCCCAGAAAGAATTTGAAATTCAGTGACTGTTATTATCAGATCCATTTATTACTGAATAACATTAAATAAGTTGGCTGTTCCCTCACAGCAGTTTAATCAACAGACCAATAGCTAGCACCCAGGCCTTTGGCCGCCTGTGCACTAAAGCTGTTAGGCCCAGGAAAAACAGTATATTATTTCAACTTGAGACTATCGTATCTGGGCAGACCAGGGTGAATCCTTATATTTGGCACATTTGGATTTAATCAGATATATACTTATACATTATTTAAAAAGGGGAGGGGTTAAATTAATTATATATTAAGGAGTCCCTGCCCATTCCAGAGCAGGCTTCTGAGGCGCGCCAACCATCTCTAATTGTCAAGCCTCACACATTTACAGCTCCTGTATCCAGGAGTTGCAATGGCAAGTGGAAGCTCTATTAGCTCCACTGCTTCAGGGTCTACAGCGGCATCCAGAAGGGCCATGGCCAGAAGCCAGAGCAAGACAAGGGGTTCAAAGAAGCCTTCCAAGGCCCAGGAGAAAGATGCCAAGAGGCGTCAGAAGGCACTAGAGAAACACCTGAAGAAGTGCCTTCGTGAGGCTGAAAAGAACAAACATACATAGTCTCCTCCAAGAGTCGCTCCTGTTCCAACCCCCATTCCAGCACCTCCCCTGGATTTGTCAATGCAATCCAGGTGCAGTACCATCTTGCCAGGCCAAGCAGCCACTTCAACTACAATATCCGCACCAAGAAGGGCACCTGAGGCTTCACCCCCATGGCAGCTGGTCTTTGTGCAGAGGAATCTCTTCCACCAGAAATTCCTCCACATATGAGAGTTTGGATGGAGCAAGCTATCAAGGCATTGCAGCAGGAGTGCAACAGACCGTCCTGGCAAGGCAACAGCAAGCAGGTCCTGATCATTACCTTCAATCTCCATGGTCACTAAGCAGAGCAGAATCCATTCAACTTCAGGTACCTCCCCAGGGGGCAAAACTCCCAATAGTTCACATGCCTGATGAGGGCATACAATGCAGGGAAAACCAAATAGATGAGCTGGAACAAATTGTGTCAGTATCCTCTCAAGACAATGATTCATCCTTCAGTGCAGGAGGAGCCAGATGACTTAATATTTTCACAACCTGTCACCGAAGTGGAGGTCATTCCAGTCCCACAAATGTTCACTGATTTAGTTCAAAAACAGTGGCCCTCTACCGCTACTTATCCCAATCCAACAGGATATGACAAAAAATTCTACAACCTAGTGCCAGAATTTTCTAACTCTCTTATGGTACCCATAGTAGATGAACCTGTGGTAGGGCTACCCTCTTCCTCCATTATACCTAGCGAAGTGGAGGAAGCTCTTAAACCAGAGGAAAAGAGAGTGAAGTTAGCACTTCACAGGGCTCATCAAACAGATGTATGGGCCATTAGAGTGGCTATAGCTGCTTCATTCTTTACTAGATCTTCCCTAAAGTGGCTCTGTCCCCTGAGAGATTCCATTCTACATCGAACACCAGGCCGCATCAGGACATAGCCAAATTGATGGCAGCTGCAGAATTCTCTGCAGCTGCAACCTTTAATTCGGTAAAATTTTATTTCAGAGCCATAGCATCTCAGATAACAGCACGGCACTTTTTTGGCTCTGCTATTGGCAAGTGGATGCAAAACATAAGTGGAAGTTGGCATCCACCCCCTTTGAAAGGAACAAACTCGTGGAACAAACTGGTGGAATTTTGAAATAAGAATATCATCCTCCCCTTCCTTTTTCATAAGTCTGAACCTAGATCATCCTAGTCCTTTTGGAGGGGTTACTTTCATCCCTTCTATTGAACATCCTACTCACAAAGATCACAAAGGCCCTTTGAGTACTGATAAGGACAGCAGGCGGAGAGATCCGATTTCGGGGGCAGAAATCGGAGGGGAAGGCAGACAAAAAGGCCTTTTCATGGGGCAAGGAATAAGTCCTTTCATTGCCCCAAGTGATATTATTCCTGACTCTCCCATAGGAGGACCATTGAGGCTATTTGCAGATCAGTGGGAGGTCACAACATCAGATGCCTAGGTCAGAGAGACCATAAGTTCAGGTCTCTCTCTAGAATTCCTCTCCACACCCCCAAATTTCTTCATGATCTGCCCTGTTTCAAGGGATACTACCAAAAGGACCCTTATGGAGACTACAATCCTGCATTTGCTGAAGATCCGAGCAATCCAATCTGTTTCAATGGATCAACAAGGCAAGGATTTTATTCACATCTATTTGTGGTCCCAAAGAGTTCGGGTGGTGGTGGAAGGCAATTCTAGATTTAAAATGCCTGAATCTCTTCCTGGTCTTCAGGAGGTTTAAGCTCCCTTCAATCCATTCTTCTCAGCATCAGACAGGGAAACATCTTAACGGCGATAGACTTAACAGAGACATATTTAGATATACTTATCAGACCCTCACATAGCAGATTCTTGAGATTTTGCTACAATGGCCTGCACTACAAGTACATGGCCCTTCCATTTGGTTTGGCCTCATCTCCATGAACCTTTACAAAGGTTCTGTCGGCTTTAGCAGGCCATCTCAGGAGTAAGCCAGTCTGGCTACAATGCTACCTCGATGACATATTAATCTTGTCATCGTCCTACTGGCAGGCTGAACTAGACCCAAGTCAGTCTGCAGAATCTCCAACTACATGGGTTTTCAATACCCTCAACCCTCATGGGTTTTGACACCCTCAACTCATCTCCTATACTTGTGAGCTATCATTGATACAGTGGCTCGGATAGGCAGAATAGCATTAGGGAGTTGTCAAGAGACATTAGATCTCTCAAACGAGTACGTCTGGCCCAATTATCCAAACTATTAGGAAAAATTATTTCATGTATTTCTATTGTTCCCTGGGCCCGGCTCCACATCAGAACCCTTCAATGGTTTCTGCTCCTGTATCAATGGTCAGGGAGAAACAAGGCCATTGCAAGGACACCGTTTCGTCAAAGGTTCTCATATCGCTTCACTGGTGGTCCACAACAAACATCAACAAGGGCTGCCTTTTCAAGGACCCTCACAGACAGACTATCACAAAAGATGCAAGTCTGTTAGGATGGGGGGTGCACTGTCAGTCCCTTACAGCTCAGAGTCGCTGATCTACGACAGAACAAACTTGCAGCATAAACTGGCTGGAATTGAGAGCAGTCCATCTGGCTCTCCGCAAATTTCTACCACTGATCCAGAGACAACATGTCCTCATCTTGACCTACAATGTGGACACAAAGGCCCATATGAACAGGCAGGGTGACACCCATTCAAAATCGCTAATGAGAGAGACAGAGAGACTGTGCCAATGGGCAGAGAGGAACTTGATCTCCATCAAATTGGAACACATCTCAGGAGAGTTCAACATCCAGGAAGACTGGTTGAGCAGGGCCACTGTCAACCATTCCAAGTGGCACCTGCACCCAAGACTGTTCCAGGAGATGTCACATCTATTTGGCCAACCGATCATGCACCTTTTTGCCTCACCCTCAACACACAGCTCCTAAGGTTCCTTTCCAGGTTTCCAACACAAGGAGAGGAGGGAGTCAATGCTCTACACTACCACTGGTCTCGAGGTCTCCTATATGCATTTCTTCCTCTCCCACTGATTCCCAAAGTGGTTCAGAAACTTCTAGAGGAGAAAGCAGAACTATTGTTGGTGGTTTCAGGGAGTAAAGACAGTTTCCCTGCTAATTAGAGGTGGTAAACCATGCTTTTCTTTTGCTGTCAACTTTGATTAAATAAAACGTGGAAAATAAGAAACATCTTTTTATTTACAAAAATAACAAAACCTAACGGAACTACATTACCGGCAGCTAATCACACACAAAGGCATATACAGGAATAAGTACAAAGGAAGTTACAGGAACTGAAGAAAATAACTTTTGAAGCATGCACAGTAAATCAGAAATCACAAGACATCCTTATCTCATTGCTATGGAGACAAGATAACAATTCTAGCTAGCAGGCTTTGAATAACTGCCTGCAAATATTAGCCTAGGAGCTTAGCAGACAAATCACAAAAAAATGTAGTGACAGGTGGCACCATATGGCCCAGACATCTGTGGTTCACGGATCTCAGGGATCTATCCATCACAGACCCATGGAGAATCCCACCAGACAGAGACTCGCTCACACAGGGTCCAGTTCAACATCCGGACCCACAATGGCTGCACCTAGCCATATGGTGCTTGAACGGAGACATCTGCAAGGTGAAAAGCTCTCCAATAAAATCATCTTTACTGTCCAAGTGGCCAGACGTCCTTCCACAAACTGTATACACAACGCCACCTGGAGCATCTTCTGCAGGTGGTGTGACAAGGTGAAAATAGACCCCACCTCTCCATCTGTGGCACAAATACTGGACTTTCTCCAGGAAGGTTTGGACAAAGGACTCTCACCAAACACCTTGCGTAGACAGGTGACGGCCTTAGCATCAGTCATTCCCTGTGATGACCTATGATCCCTCGCTCATCATCCGAGAATATGCAGCTTTCTCTGTGGGGCCACTAATCTGAGACCCCAAGTGGTCCACCGGTACCCCACCTGGGATCTAAATAAGGTTCTCATGGTGCTCACAAAACAACTCTTTGAGCCTCTAAGAACCACAAGTCTCCACCTACTCATGTACAAGGTGGTGTTCATACTTGCGATAACATCTGCAGGATGAAATTCTGACCTAGCCGCTGTGTCAGTGAGACAAGATCTCTGCATTTTCCATTCTGACAGAGTTGTCCATCGCTTAGATCCAACCTTCATTAATTCAGCCTTCCACAGAGCACAGGAGTTGATACTTCCCAACTTCTGTCCTAGACCATCTCATCAGTGGTGGGATTCAATTTTTTTTACTACCACTTCTGTGGGCATGGCTTTGTGGTCATGGCAGGGGAAGGATACTGTAAAATCTCCAGTCAGAGGTTCTCCGAACTACTCAAAATTTTTGCTACTGGTTCTCCAGAACTCTTCAGAATCTGCTGAATACCAGCTCTGCATCTCATGGTCTAGAGCGACAATGGTATCTGTTAGATGTGTGACATGCACTCCAAATCTTCAGAGACAGGACTGCCTCTTTTAGGAAGATGGAGGTGCTCTTTGTCTCTTTTCAACCTGTTACTCAAGGAAGAAATGTCACATCATCGACAGTTGGCAGGTGGCTTCGAGCCATGATTGCAAAGACTTATGATTCTCAGTCATTGCCTGTACCTATAGGTATTACAGCACACCCAACTAGAAGTGCTACAACATCAGCTGCTTCGGCTACTCAAGAGTCGATCGATGATATCTGTAGGGCAGCAACGTGGGCTTCACCGTTGCCTTTCATAAGGCACTATAAGCTGGACGTTTTGCTTCACAGAAGCATCCTTTGAAAGAATGGTCTTACAACAGGTCCACACATAACAAGGGGGAATTCCAAACCGGATAGAGACCCTCCCGTAGGACACGCCAGCTTTGGTATGTCCCATGCCTGGATGCTCTGAACAGCTCATCTGGAGAAGGGGCGTTGGTGCTTACCTGATATGCCCATTCTCTGTGAGCTGTGAAGAGCATCCAGCCCCACTCAGAGTCCATCTGGTGTGGGTCCAGTCCTAGCCAGAGCAATGGTGAAAGAGAACAATAATGAACTTATCACTTCAACTTCGCCAAAACTGGGGACACTAAGGAGGAGCCTCAAGGAGGAGTGTCCTCAGAAATCATCTGAGCCTATCGAATGAGAGACAGAAGCACCTCCCATGCCTGGATGTTCTTCACAGCTCACAGAGAATGGACATATCAGGTACACACCAACGCCCCTTTCATTTAATCCAATTAAAATTCATCAATAACTGAACATATTAAATGGTTGTATAGCTGATATAAACTGAATAAAGTATGGCGCTTTGGTTCAGTTCCAGTTCAGACAGGAAAACCTACCTATTAATAAGGTGGTGTTTTAAAGTATAATAAATTAGATAAAATAATTAATTTACAATCATGATAATATGTTCTGAATGTATCTGGGAAAACAGTTCTTTTATATCCATCAAAACACATATAAACAACTGGTAATAAGGCAACTGAAATTAAACAACATTGCTTTGCCTTTGATTTTAACAAAAAAGAATGCATACAAATTATTTCATTTTGGTGCAATATATAAAACATTTTTTCAAAGATTGATGCAAAATGCTTAATTAAATGTAGTCATAAATCTCTCTAAGGGTACTGTATTTTCATGATGGTATTCAGGTCAGTTACAGGATTATAGAACTCCAAGCACATTTAATACATATATAGCTTAGTGGAGTTTATTTGGTGGTTCACTTTACAAAATGAGACTGAGATTAAAAGTATAGTTTTTCCCCCATAGCAGAAGTATCTTAATAGTGCTAAAGACTCCAAAACAAGACAGCAAAATAAAAATTATATAGATTATCCAGTTTGTTAATGAAATTATACACAAATATAAACTGCTGAAGGAATCATTAGATCTATTAAGTAAACCAGTTATAATCAATGACACAATCAGTTTAAATTGCATTAATTTCATTGATTTGTGGTAGGAATGAGTATGTCTGCTTCAAACTGATGAGTATTATATAGAAAATGTATCCATCTAACTCCATCTTGATATTAAACCAAACAGTGCTTTTCCTATATGTGAGAAGAATAGTTTTTGCTTAAGGCACTGTTTTAGATATCAGCAAAAATGAAAGACTTCCCAAAGGATATCATAAACTCTGATTAACTATGTACAATCAGATTTTGTTCTTTAGACTATTTCCTTCATTGTCTTTGGTGGTTCTGTTGTCCTTTATAACATTTTCGACAGTTTTAAAACCAGTATTATACACATATGTATGCTTCTCACACATGCATGCCCTGTTTTGTTGCCAGTTGAGGAGAAGACAGGTTCCAACTAGGGTAAAATGCCAAAAAAAAGTTGCAGAGAAAGAAAGATATATCAATTCATGTCCCCCTAGCTTGCTAGAAATCCTCAAAATATCAGGTTGGTTCCTGATACTTATTTTATAAGGAATGTGATCATAATTTTAGAGAGTCAATACCTGCCAAAGATGTATTTAAGTAAGATATTTCCAGATAGCCAAGATTACAATTTTCACATCTGAAACCATACCTTGTATGCTTCTGGAAATATGTTCTCATAGATATTCTTCCATATCAAGCAGAACCATTATCTTGAAAATAGGGTGGCTTCTACCCTATTTTTAATCTAATATTCCATTATACATATTTAGGACTATGGAAACTGCTGCCTAATCTGCTATCAGTTCTGCATAAACTTTTCTCAGTCATTTGCAGAATACATTTGTCATTATGTTCTGATAAGATTTGTAATTTTATAAGATTACAATTTATATGTGCCATATATGCATAAGTGCTTAAGACCATATGAAATCTTACTAGCTTTACAGTAAATCAATTTAAAAACATTTTTCACAATTCCATCATTTTAAGGGCATTTAGATTGCTCAGTGTCTTATGAAATTTCATGGAATATTAGAAATATGCATTTAGAATATGCTCTGGTAATACTTTAGAATACATATATACACATTTAGTGTGATTATTTCAGTACTTCACATCTGTCAGGTTCTAACTTCTGAAAAGAACTTAAAACACAGATCAGAGAGGAAATAAAATGCTTGAAAAGAATAATTAGAAGCTATACATGTAATCTAAAATTATATATAATTGAATCCTGCTAAATTTAAATTGCAACTAAGGCTGTAAAATACAGAGAAGGTCTTGTTTTAGCTTCATAAAGAAGCAAAATAATTTAAATAAGTTATTAATGCGCATAATTATTTCTGCCTTTGAAAACAATTCTAAGATATACCTCTATGATTTTAGTCATTGGTATTCAGTTCACACAGTAGATTCTCTTTCTGTGTCTGAATGTCATATTTTATTCCCTCTACTAAACCTTAAAAGGTTGATATATTTCCACAGAAATTCCCTAAGATGCCATGCTGATTTCTCCCATGGATTTTTAAAGGCTTGAGATGTTTTATGAATTCCATATTTGCAGAGAGATCATTCTCTAGAGTGACTTGTTAAAGTAAACTGAAAACCATAAATCTAATACTTTTCAATAGCTTGCTTTCTGTAAATATTTCATTCCATGTGTACATATAATACAGTTAGTATTAAGATTTGAATATTTCATTGTTACTTCAGTTAATAAAATTTTAAAATATTCTGGTAGGCAAGTTCAGTGAGTTGACTATCAGTGTTTGATTGCTTCTACAATTGTTCTGACCTAGGCTTCATCAAACTTAATAAAGCACAAACTGATTTTAAAAGTAAAACCTATTTTAATGCAACACTGGGAATTCTTTGCATTCTCAGCCAAAACCAATTATACACAGTTCCTCCAGATAAGAGCACACTTTTCAGTGCTGTAGAATGTTGCCAAAAACAGAAGCCCAATTAAGGCTAACATAAACCAACCCAAAAATCCAGAAAAAATCGACCAGAGTACAGAGCTTCAAGAAGAATTCAGAAATTACTGAACTGCTTTACTTCCTGCAAAGCTTTTCATCATTGAGATCTGACTTTTATCCCTTATGGGAGCGGCAATCACCTCCTAGCCTTACTCCCAAGTCACCCCTTCTGCTTCATCTGCTCTCGCCTTCTAGCAGCTCTGAGCACACACACACTGGGAACAGGCTCCCCTAGGTCCTCTGTTTCGCTGCTGCCAGACTCTGAAGGATCTGAAGGCAGCACCCCACTCTCAAATGGTCCTGGCTCCATCCCTGACCCTTGTCCAAGTCCTCTCCAGACTCCCTGACTGGTTTGTCCTCACTGTCCGATACCTCTGCTGTCTGCACCAGCTGCCGGTGAACCACAACACAATCAGTACTTAGAATTATGAATCATAAAGTAATATATTTGTTACCTTATTTATGTAGCTTGTATATTTACTGTATGAATTAACGACTGCATTATCATGTTACTATGTTTCAAATATATATTCAAATATTTTTATTTCAGAAAGGCTAAGAAGCTATTATGGAAGAGGTTTAGTGACTGGGTTTTTTTGTTTTGTTCACTCTATGTAAGGCTAAAAGCAGTTCTCTTTTCAGGGGGCTTTCTAGTCTACAGTTTTTGTCTATTCTTTGTTTGAATAATGGCTTGATTTGTTTATGAGACTGTTTTCTTTTGACAATTTTAATCTTAATTTTCACAAATATTTGGTGCAAGGCTGATCTTGAATAATATTTTCAGTTTTTTTTCAAAAAATAAATCCAATTTTATTACTTGTTTTAGATTAAGAACTGCCATAGATATATTTGGGTTATCAGTGTTTTGAAATAAAAATAATGTATCAAGGTTTCCCTGATACAACTTTTTCTTATCTTCACCCAAGAGCTGCCTTTTTTCTTGCATCATACTAAATTACCCTTCCCCATGCGCATCCTAAGGGGATATAGTTCCAGTTTTTGCTCCAATGTGATTTTCTTTTCACAATAGACTTAAGATCTCCAGGAAGCTATGGGCTCAGGAAGATTCATGGCTTCCTGGCATATGATTCTGGTCCCAATATCTGCTGCAGTGCTTCATCTTAAAAAGTGTGAGACAGTCTAGGGAGATGTGTTGCATATGTGTAAGATAGTATGCATGGTGATTATACTGCTAAGAAACTGAGTTACAGGCTGCCAGGGAAACCTGCATGCACCTCTGTGAGGTGTTAGGATATGGTATGGTCTCAACACTCTTTTTTGTTTTGGACTTAATGATATCTGTTTAACATATATAAATTTCTGGATCAATTCCACAACTAGGTAGAAAATCTGTAACTTGATGCTGATTTCTTAATTGTTATTATATTACATACTAGTATGGCTATAGTGTAAGATAACTATGGGTGAGTTTCCTCTTAAAAGTTTTTTATCTTCTCCAATCCAGTTAATAGTTCATCAACTGTGACTACAACCAACATGATCTCATGATCACTATAAACTTTGAAACAAACTTGCCAAACTCACAGATAAACTTTAAGATTTTCAGTTTCCAACTGCAGAGCATATAATAATTAATAACATAAATAAATAGCCCTCTTAGCATACAGATAGGTATTTCATTTTGGAAAGGTTTTTGACATTCAGGAGTTTTATGTTCTGGTGCTTGTTGACAACACTTATTGTTAGCATGGACAGCAAAATAGAATGATACACCGTGCCATAGAAATAGGCAAGTTACAGGCAGGGGTGGAATTCAAAAATCCCAACAACTGGTTATCTGCCCAGTTGCTGGGTGGGTGTAATCATGGTGGATGTAGCCTACCAGAACTTCCAGGAGGGCTGTTTTTTTGCCTTCCCCAGAGTCCAGAGGCTTCTTTGGGCCTCTGGGAGGGCAAAAACAGCCTCCCTCAGGCTCTGGAGGCCCTCTGGAACAGGAATCCCCAACCTTAGGAACTTTAAGACTTGTGGACTTCAACTCCCAGAATTCTGGGAGTTGAAGTCCACAAATCTTAAAGTTCCTAAGGTTGGAGACCTCTGCTCTGGAAGCCGGAAACAGGCCTGTTTCCAGACTTCCGGAACTTCCGGGAGGGCTGTTTTTTGCGCTCCCAGAGCCTCCACGGAGACCCTGACCATACCTGCATCAAAAACGGACCGCATGGAGACCCCAGGAGGGGTGGAACAGGGTGGACAGGGACAGCCAGTCAGTTCAACTACCAGTTTGGTGAATCAGATGTAAATTCAACATCTGGTTCTCCCGAACTGGCCCGAACTGGCTGAATCCCACCCCTGGTTGCAGAGAACATTACTAGCTGTCCAGGGCTACCTGTGGTCCACAGGCAGCAAATTGGACATAATAAATCTGTTAGGAGTTATTCATAGGCAATAATAGGAGGGAATGGAAACTCAAACCAATATCGTTGTCCCTTATACTCAGACAGATCTATGGCTAACACTAAGGAAATAATAGAATTCTAACATTTGAAGGAAAAAAAGAGTTCAAAGGAAATTATTTCTTTTGTCATGCTATATTTTAAAATAGTATTTATCTTATGCTTAAGTGTATCAGTTATAGATGTGTTTTTATAGAATGTATATTTATCTGTTTCTTGAAGTAAGTACATATATCTGAAAAGAGAAAGTAGATAATTGTGAAGATTTCTTTAAATAAGCAGATAAATGGAACATGACAGAATTTATATTTTTATATTTTTCTTTCTTCTTACTGTAGATTTTTTTCCGTGTTGTTTATATTGAACAGTTCATTTAAAGCAGCAGTAAATATTAGGCTTTTTTCAAAGTATTTAGAGGAGGTTAGATTTTATATATACACATTCAGGTACCAGAATGTGTATTATGACAATATGTATTATGACAATGTTTTAATTTATTTTGTTGTTAATATTGAAAAGCAATGTGTAATTGCCTTTAACTTGATGCTTGAGCCTTAAGAATTTTCAGTATTGCTTTCCTATTTTACACGTCAACTGTTGAAACATTTTAAGCCTACTTACCATAGAACTAAACTTTTTAAACTTTAAAACTACTTTGTATTTATTGATTCAAACTAACCTTTAAATTGCTATGATCCTAATTATTAGTTTCTTCATTTATATATTTGTTTTATGCTCCCTTACCGAAGAGACCAACAAGATATAAATTTCAACAATATAAATAAATAACAATTAAAATAATGACCAAAAAGAAATAGCAGCCAAGAATAAAACTTCAAAATTAGCCAATAGGTTCCATGAACTTTCTGACCTTCATACCTTGGGAAAAGAGCTAGATATTAGGTGCTTCTGGGAAATCCAGGAGGGTAAAATTTTAGGTAGTATGGTAGCCAGAAGACATGCAACTTTGAAAAGAGCCCACCAAATGACATTCTTTAAGTGACAGAATCCAAAGCATCCCCTTCTCTACAGATTTTTTTAAATAATACTCTACAGGGTTTTTTATTTTTTACATATCTCCATTACTTAATAAATAATGCTCTGACATTTTGTATACATTTACATATCCTGTCCAATACAATCTGTACATACTATTTTTATACTCTCTATATCTATTATATACATTATATACATTTTCTTTTCTTGTTTCTATTGTCAATTCAGTAATACCAATTTTCCCATATTGCATAATATTCCATGTCTACTTTCCTTTTTAATTCCATGGTTAATTTATCTGTTTCCGCGCACTCAAAGATTTTTTAAATTATTAAACCTTCAAGTGGTGTAGAGTCTTTCTTTCAATACTGTGCATAGGAAATTCTTGCTTCTGTTAATACGTGTAATACCACATACTTTATCTTTCCATTGTAATTTCTTTTTATTATCCCTAAAAGAAATAATTCCGACACAAAATCAATTTTACTTTCAATTAACCTCCTGTAGCCACTTTGGTATCATTTTCCAATATTTTTTTGCTTCGGGACATAACCACCATGAATGAAAGAAGGTACCTTGTTTCTGTCCACATTTCCAGCAATTTGGTTTTAAATTTGGATAAATCTTAGCCAATCTTGTAGGTGCCAAAAGCCAATGGTAAAATATTTTGTGTTGATTTTCCTTATAGGTCGCCGATTTTGTTATTTTGTAATTTCTATTCCAACTTGTTTCCCACTCTTCTAAATCAATATTGTATCCGACATTTTTGGCCCATGCAATCATTGATCCTTTCACAATCTCTTCTGCTCTATCAAATTCTAATAGGTATTTATATATCTTTGATAATAGTTTCTCATCTGGGCCAATCAAAAGTTTTTCTAATTTTTGTGGTTTGATGTCTATTTACTCGATTGTATTCCTAGTTTCGAAGTCATTGGGGCGGGGGGTGGAGACCAATTCTGGTTCTCAAAAGATTGAACATCCTTTTGACGTACAAGAGGTTCAAAATGCACTCTCTGCATTCAATCTTGGATGGCATCAGGATGGGTGACCTCCTGACCTCCATTGATTTGATGGAGGCATACCTCCACATCTCCATCCACCCTCGGTACAGACGGTACCTCAGGTTCATCCATCCACCCCGGTACAGACGGTATCTCAGGTTCTGTTACTCAGGTCATCATTTCCAGTACAGGGCTCTGCCATTTGGCCTAGCCTCTGTCCCCAGGTCCTTCACAAAGGTCCTGGCAGCACTGGCTGCGTACCTAAGAACCATCCCTGTGCACCTCCAGTACTACCTGGATGATATCCTCATCCAATCTTCCTCACCCCAGCTAGCTCAGAAAGATCTAGAAATGACAATCTGTGTTCTTCAGGAACAGGATTTTCCATAAATTTTCAGAAAAGTCATCTGATACCAACAACTCGACTGCTCCATTTAGGAGCAGTGATAGATACCAGGCTGTGCAAGGTCTATCTTTCTCAGGAGCGACAGGACAGTATCAAGTCCTTAGTCCCCAAATCAGGACGGAACACATTGTTCCATTGGCAGTTCTCTGTCAGCTCCTAGGAAAGATGGTTTCATGCATAGCCATTGTTCCTTGGACCCAATCGCACATAAGAACCCTGCAATGGTTTCTGATACCATTCCAGAGAACAGGAGACAGCAATTCCACCTCCAAGCTCAGGGTACCATTAGAAACACTCAGGTCCCTCAGGTGGTGAGTGTCACCAGCAATAGCCAGGAGGACACTGTTCAAGGAGCCTAGCCGTCTGACCTTGACTTCAGATGCCAGCCTGTTCAGATGGAGCCCATCTCCAGCAACAGCTGGCTCAAAGACAATGGTCTCAGGCAGACCTGAAGAACAACATCAACTGGCTGAAGCTCCGAGTGATCTATCTCACCCTTCTTCATTTCAAAACCACGGTAGAAGGACAACATTTACTGATCTTGACAGACTTACTGATCTTCACATATACGCAAAAGCGCATATCAACCAAGGGGGCACCCATTCAAAGTCTCTCATGTGCAAGGCGGACCAACTATTTCTCTGGGCAGAGGCTCACCTGAATTCCATCAAGGCAGAACACATCTCTGGGGTGGCAAATGTGCAGGTGGACTTTCTCAGCCAGAGCACGGTGGACCATTCTGAGTGGCAATATCTTCCAGGATCTGTGCGAGAGGTTTGGCCGTTTGGTCCTGGACTTCATTCACTAATATTTAACTAATCAATGTTATTATTTTCTATAAAATAGTCAATAATTATAAACCATCAAAATAAGCTATAACAAATATGATATAATATGATTGACAATTAATATATAACTAATGTAGTTATTAATATGGATGTTATAAATCCTAAATGTATTTTGGTTATCTCTTAAATATATTTCAGTCACTGAAATTCATATAGGTACTATAAATTTATATAAATATTATAATCAATATAATCAACAGTCACAACATTCAATATAGTGGTCCAATTAATTCCAATTAATTCTAAACCATTCCTCTAGAAGACTTAATCTCTAACTAATATGGAGTTACTTGGTTTCACAATGATCGTTTCCACCTCTGACTCAGCTGGTATTTCTAATTTCCCACTCGGTATTGACTCTGGGTCTCTTGTAGTTCACACTCTTTTTCAGTTTTTGGATTCTGGGATTCGTTTCTCCTCTCTTTCACAGATTTTCCTCAATCTTCTTCACTGTCTCATTATCTCTGAGCCGCTGAAAGCGCCTGCCTTCCTCTTCTCCACTCCCGCCACTTTTCTCAACACTCTCCACCATCCCCTCCAAACCTCTCTTTTTCACTCTTCGATCTATCTCAGGGTTTCAGCTCCTTTCAGTTCGGTTTGTTCGGCCATTACTTTATTGCTTTCAGCACATGTCAAGTCAGGTCTCTGGATTCCACTCTCCCACTTTCATTTTCGGCGTTTTTCTCTTTCTTTTCCCTCCGTGTTCTTTACACCTCTCTCTGTCACTTTTGATCTCAGATTTCTTCTACTTTTTCAGTTTTAAGTTCAGTGAATTACAGCTTTTCTTCAGCGCTGGAAAGTGTCTTGCCTTGTCACTTACCGCTAAACTTTTTGGGGGTAAAAGCCTCCCTCCGGAGCTTCCTTTTTAACCAAAGGTTTCTGGGAATTACTCACTTTAACAGTTCAATTAAATCTACTGCAGATATAGGATTTTCTCACCGGTCAGATTGTCACAGTCTGTTCAAAACGATTCTTTCTTTCTCTTTTATTGTGACTAGTCACAGCTTCGGGTCCACCATGCCGAAGTGACAAGGCAAGACACTTTCCATGTTGGGTTCGAGGGGAATCCTTTCGTTGCAGCGGGTGGTTGGCTTCCTCCTCACTGCTCCCCAGGGGTCCACTCTGTAACATGTTGCTCTCCAAGCTTTCTGGGCCTTCCCCGATCACGATAAATTCATAGCCAAAGGACAAAAATCGTTCCTTTTGCTCTGCACAGCAAGACGTCGTCACCGGAAGTGCCCTCTCTACAGATTTAATAGGGTGCTAAAGCCAACTAGAGAGATGATTCTTCAAATATCTTGACTCCATGCTATAAATGTCTTATAAGTACATCCTTGTATTGCACCTGGAAGTCTATTGAAAATTAATGCAGATAATGGAACACTTCCATATGAAAAGTGACCAAAAAAAAATGAGCAATTACAGACCATGTATAGAGTGGAGTCCAGTCTAACACAAAGCTAAGCAAAAGCTCTCCTGGTACTTCATTTGAAAAGAAGTTGTGATCCAAAAGGATCCTAAATTAGATACTGTTTCTATCTGGGTAGTTCTACTCTACTAGAACTAAAGATGACATATTTATATCTAGGAAACCCTTACAAGCCATAGCCTCTGAGTTCCTAGGAGGCTGAGCAGAAGCCTATTCCCCTCATCCAGAGACCCACAATCTTAGCAGAATAAAATATGCAATTTATATTTGGTAAAAAGAGATAAGCAACTACTGTATACAAACAACTATGCAATAATTATGTTTATATTCTTAAAGCTAGATCTAGACTTCTCTCATACTGTCTGTTCATTACTTTCTGTATGTTTCAAATCTTTTGTTTTCCTCTAAATTTATCTTTTATAATTAATGCTAAAATATCATTCTAAGTCTCATTTATTATATGCCATGATTATTTTACAAAATATATTAATGAAATTAATAAAGAAAAAATAAATCTACCAATAGGATGCCTTACAAGCAGAAGAAAGTACCAGTTTGTCATTCAGTATTAATTTTAAAGTGTCTATAAGAGTTAATGTTTGGTTGGTAATTTTAGTTAAGAATGATTCATTATTAAATGGTACAAATTAGATATTCTACAATGAAATCTTCCCCAAAAAGCAATCAAACAGTAATGAATTGTGCATTTTGTGGTATCAAAACAGATGTGTAAACAAGTTAACTTTGGTTTTTCACTCAGGCAAAAACAAACAGAAGTCTGTTCTTAATGGCTCTGATCATACTATAAGGAAACTGACCAAATTTTAATTTAAATATATTTACTTCTGCAACTTCATTTAATCTTATGAATTACATTAAAAAATACTGTTTTTCCTCTATCCATCCATTATAATTTACAGAACATAGACTTTTCAGTGGCAATTCAACTTTATATCTATGTGCTACTTTCAAAATGCAAGGAAGCATATAAATTCAACAAAATATCACTCTTGTGTCTTGATTGCCTCAATACAAAAGCTAACATATGACACAATGCTAGACTAATAGGCCTTTATCTGAATCACAAGAGTTATTTTGGAAAATAACTTCCAAATAATGATATTGAATTATGGATATAAATATCCAAATTTTTCAGTAACATTTTATCAATAATATGATACTTATTGAAACAGGATATGTAAAAACCACAAAATTTGGTCTCTGAGAATGCAAAACATTAAAATAATTTTGACTTGTATATGGAATTGCAGCAAGACTATAATCGGTGCAATTTCAGGCCCACTGTTTGACAATAAATAAATTGAAGTGTCAAGTCTCATTTCAGTCACCTTCAGTAATGATTTTGAAGCCATGCAAATGTGACACTTACTCAGTGGGACTTTTGGCAACTCTCTATGATTGAACTGTGAAATTAGACTAGCTTGTTCTTTATCAGAAATTTCACACCTACAGAACAAATAGGTTTTTTTTATAATGACTTAGAATTATAGAATGTTACCATCAATATGCTTATATGATGTAGTGACACTTGAATTGTTTTGTTTAGGTACAGTAGTTATACTTAATGACAGTAATCAAGATACACAGTAACAAAATTATGCTACTAGATACTGGCATTATTTATACAATAACACTTAAAAAAGTTTCCAGACATGTGTCAGCACTCCCAGGTAAACCAGACAGAAAACATAAGAAAATGAACTAATTCTTCTTTATTTTAAGGTTATATTAACTGAATCTTGCAAGTAGACCAGGTCTTTGCTAAGTTTCTCTCTCTATTAAGGGATTGCTGTTTCCTGGCTCTCTTGTCTGATTATTTCCTAGACAGCATTTCTTTGTTTCTTTCCCCAAGATCATTCACATTTCCATTAAGAGAAGCAATAATTATATCATGTACTACATACATGATAATACTTGATAAATATCAAATAAAAACACAAGTTACTGTTACCATAATCATCTGGTTTGTCTAGCATCCTTAAAGTATAATTCATTCTTGACTTTATATTTGACACTAAATATCCCCCAAATAAAGTATTTAGTAACTATTCGAGCATAAAACTTATGGATCATTACTAACATCAAAAAAAGAGAGAAATATTTGCTTTTGTTGACTACTGTTTTCTTAAATTCACACATTAATTAATCTGTTAATCATTATACATATAAGCAATGTGTAATCCAATCCATTAAAAAGTAGTACGAATTGCACTTAAATATCTACAACTACTTTCTCATTCTCTATCTTTCAACTACCCTCCTTCAAAAAGTCTTCGTTCTCCTTTTAGTAAATATTCTTCCTAGGTCCTTAATTTCTTTCATGGAATAATGTTTTTTCTCGTTTATAGATGAATTATAGAACTTTACTATTTTTAGGTTCATTTTTCTTTCCATATTCTATCCTTTCATCATTACCAAGATCTTGATTTTATGTTTTGTAAAGGGGTTGAATGTAGATTAAATACAAGCTAATGTAAAATTTCATCTAACTGTATGCCAGCAGTACATCTAGGAATCAGTGTACACTTATCTTCCTGTAATGTAATTTATACTACATCTATAGAATTCTCAAACAGGGGCGAGATTCTACTGGTTCGGACCGGTTCACATTAACTGGATGTTAAATTTGCATCTGATTCGCCAAACCGGTATTTGAACCAACCGGCTGGCGCTGCCCTCCCCTCCCCTCCCAGGAGTCTCTACATGGCCCATTTTCAATGCAGGTAGATGCAGGGCCCTTGTGGAGGCTCTGGGATGGGGAAAAAACAGGCCTTCGAAAAGTACTGGAAAGGCCTCCAGAGCCCGGGGAGGCCATTTTCAGCCTCCCAGAGGCTCGAGGGAAGCCTCTGGACTCTTGGGAAGGTAAAAAAATGGCCCTCTGGAAGTTCCAGTAGGCCACGCCCACCCTGGCCAAGCCCACCCAGCAACTGGGCAGCGAACCCATTGCTGGGATTTTTGAATCCCACCCCCGTTCTCAAGATATTATGTGTTTACAGTTGGATAACAATATACATCAATTTAAGGTTAGCATTTCATGTAACTTATTGGTATATTGTGAGCCCTTTCCAGAACAGCTTGCTTTATCATATAGAGCTAACATGCACATTTTAATTCTTCCCAAATTTTGGACTATTTGATGCATGTACTATTTGTACTATTTAGTGATGATGCATGCACTATTTCCATTTTTTTCATTTGTATGAATTAGTTGATTTTATAAACATCATTTCCAGCTGACTTTGCATTTATATGGGTTACCATGTGTTATACTTAAGTTTCTTAACTACTATCAACATTTCTAATTTCTAATCTCATGGTCTACTGTTTTATCTCTGGCAAAATTTTCATTAATAATTTTATTTTATGCCTACTTTACATCCTGTTTTGTCCTGTCAGGACTGGTTTTTGTTTACCTCTTTCTGCAGGAAACTCTGGTCAAACAGCAGAAAAACAAATATATAAAGGCCTGCCTTCCTGTTTTATTTAGGCTGATTTTTCTGGATTTTGAAGCTAAATAAGGTCAAGTCTTGTTAGTGTTTAGATGAGATACCATCAGCTACAGACTAAACAGTGAAATCAAACAAGGCAATTTTCCTATTGCTTCCAAGAAGACTTCATGGGCTATCCCTGATTCAACTAAACTTGATTTAAAGGATAATTTGCCTTTTCAAGTTTTGAGTTATTTAGAACAACTAAAATCTTAATTAAAAGATTGAGAATAAGGGGGAATGTTCAAATTGACAATATAGTCAACATAAAGTGTTTTATAAAAATTGAGGAAGCTGTATTGAAATGGAGCAGAATGTTATGTGTTTCAGTAGAAATAGGTCAATATAAAACACAATGGTACTTACTGAGAAATTCCTTGATCTCTGATTTTATTCTGGGGCTACAAGGATGGGTGTAAGGGCACTTCATGCCAATTGCTGCTGGTAAGGCAACATGTAGAAACGATAGTGATACGGACAAATATTGATTTAGGTAAAGAAATAGACAAAATTGAAATTCCCCCAAACACCTGGGCTGACCATAACCCCATTAAAGTAAGTTGGAAAGGCCAGAAAAAGAAAAGAAAAAGATGGACACTGAACCCCTGGATACTATTAGAAGAATATATTCAAAAAATCTCAAATGAGTTGACACTATTTTTCAATATAAACAAAAAACAACATACATCATTGCAAACCCTATGGGATACAATGAAAGCATCCACCAGGGAGGTAACAATAGCTTACATGGCAAAAAGGAACAAAGAGAAATGGGGGCAAAAAAACACATTACAATTTGAAATAGGAGACCTAGAAAAACAAATGCAAAAAAACCTGGGGAGCGATCAAATTAAAGAACAATTGAATTTGGCCAAACACAAATTAAATCTATTACAACAGGAAGACATTGCAAGAGATCTTAAATTTCTGAAGCAAAATTATTTTGAAAATGCAAATAAGCCAGGGAGATGGCTGGCCTATAAATTGAAAAAAAGAAAAAGAATAATATACCAGCTTCAAGATGAATTAGGAATATTACAAAATAATGAAGAAGAAAAAAAATAGGATTGCTCTAAAATACTTTGAAGATCTTTATAGTCAAAAAATAATAGCAACAGAGAAAAATAGATCAGTATTTTAAAAAAGATAGTATGTCAATAATTGAGGAAGAAACAAGGAATATATTAAATAGAGAAATTACATTAATAGAATTGAAGGAAGTGATCCAAAAAAAGGCAAATAAAACCCTGGAGGTAGATGGTTTACCAGGACAATTATATCAAAAATTAGGGGAATCATTGGAACCAGTACTACTGGAGGTATGCAATGAGGCTTTGTTAAATGCAAAAATACCTGAATCGTGGAGAGAATCATATATTACCTTGATTTTGAAAGAAGGGTACCTATGTTAATCAAATAAAAAATTATAGACCAATCTTGCTTTTGAACGCTGACTACAAATTTTTTATGAGTATCATGGCAGGAAGAATGAAGAAGATTTTAAATGAAATTATACATAATGATCAAAATGGATTTTTGCCATATAGGCAAATTAGAGATAATATCAGAATAGTAATGAGCAAAATAGAATACTATGAAATGTATCCAGGAAAACAAGTGGCCCTTGTTTTTCTGGATGCACAAAAAGCATTCGATAATTTAAATTGGGAATTCATGATATGTCAGATTAGGGAAATGAACTTTGGAGATAGATTTGAAAAATTAGTAGAAACAGTTTATTTTTCCAAAAGGCTAATGTAATAATAAATGGAGATACAACAAAGGCATTTAGAATAACAAAAGAGTTCGCCAGGGATGCCCATTGTCACCTCTGCTCTTTATTTTGACACTGGAGACATTATTAATAAAAATTATGAAAAACTTAGGAATACAAGGAACAAAAATTAAAAAAGAAGAGTATAAATTGCAAGCATTCATGGATGATTTGGTTTTTTTTATTGAGGAGCCATTAGAATCAGGTCCAGTTCTGATAAAGGAATTAGAAAAATATGGAGAGGTTTCAGGACTCAAAATTAACAGGGATAAAACTAAAATGTTAGTAAAAATATAATACCTAAAAAAAGGAGTTAGAAAGTGTAATGGGACTACAATTTACAAAAAAAAATCAAATACCTAGGAATATGGTTAACAGCAAAATGCTCCTCAATAAAAGAAAACAATTATACAAAATTACTTAATCAAATTAAAAAGGATTTGGAAAAATGGAGGACTTTACAATTATCATTATTAGGCTGAATAGCAACTATTAAAATGAATGTTTTTCCAAAGCTTTTATACTTATTTCAAACAATCCCAATAAAATTAGATAAGAATTTTTTTAGAGAATGAAACAGATCAATTGCTAAATTAGTTTGGGCAGGTAAGAAACCACAAAAAGTTAAAGGATTTACAGGATAGCAAGAGCAGAGGTGGCCTTGGGCTCCCAGATTGGGAATTATACCATAAGGCAGCAATACTTGTATGGATACGAGATTGGATCAATCTAAGAAATAAAAGAATATTAACCATAGAGGGCATGACTTACAAAGAGGGTGGCATACCTTCCTGTGGGATAAAGAAAACAAACCATATCTATACTTTTATAGACATAGAATAAGAGACGTGCTGATACAACCATGGAGGCAAATAAAAAATAAATATTATCTGAAAATTCCAAATTGGATATCCCCCTTGAAAGTAGTAGTCCACCCTAATATAACAGAGATTAAGAAAACAGCCAGGTACAGGGAAATTTTAGACAAAGAGTAGGCAGGAATTGGAAGGACAGGGAAAAAATTGGACTGGTGGACTTTTATGCAAATACAAACAAGATATAAAAAAGACAGTAAGGAACTTGGAATAGACAATGAATTACAAAAATTAGATAAAATTTTGATTGGCCCAGATGAAAAATTATTATCTAAAATATATAAACACTTATTTGAATGGAATAGAGCAGAGGAGGTTGTAAAAGGGTCACGCATGGGGTAGAGATTTTGAACATACTATTGATTTAGAACAGTGGGAAAAGATTTGGAATACCAATTATAAAATAACAAAATCAGCGGCTTACAAGGAAAACCAATACAAAATGTTATATGGCGCCTTCATAATTGGCTAAGATCTACCCAAATCTAAAACCAAATTGCTGGAAGTGTGGACATCAACAAGGTACCTTCTTCCATTCTTGGTGGTCATGTCCCGAAGCGAAGAAATGTTAGAAAGTGATTAATATGTGGTTAGAGGAGATAATTGAAAATAAATTTGATTTTGTCCTGGAACTATTTCTCTTAGGAATAATTAAACTATAACAGGAAGATAAAATATCTTATATTACATGTAGTAACAGCAGCTAGAATTTCCTACACACAGTACTGGAATACCTCACAAAGGTTTAAAAATTAAAAAATCTTCAAGTGCGTGGAAATGGACAAATTAACTATGGAACTAAAGGGGAAAGCTGACATGGAATACAATGCAATATGGGAAACATGGTATATCTGGATTGACAATAGACATAAGAATAGAAAATGTAAATAATGTAAATAATGTATATAATAGTTATGAGGATATGGAAGTGTGTATTGAAAGATTGGCTAGGATGTATAAATGTATATATATTGTCACAATATTGTTCAATTAGTAATGGTATTATGTATAAATGGAAAACCCCAATAAAGTGTTGGAAAAAAATAACTATGTAATGCAATATGTAAGTCAAACCTTATTGAAAGTTTAGTGCTGGTTTCTTAATCCTCCCACACTTATGAATGTTAATAGATTCTGTCTGTATAATCTCTTATCCAGAGCCTGAATCACAAGGAGTTAATAGGCATGCAAAAGGTGTTACATGGGCATATCAAAACATGTCCATCACTGCCCATGTCTCTGCATTTGGAAGCTTAAAGAGCTGAAACTTCCAGGTGGTCTATAAGAACAGTTTCATTTAGAGTGCATTGCAGTAGTCAAGCTATGAGATTCATCAACAGGGCATTACTCACTGACTGGCCACATAATCTAGGAAAGGTGCACTAGATTAATATGCAAAATCCTTCCTGACCACAGCTGCCATAACTGCTATCTATTTATTGAGCAGGCACTATCAATCTAGGAGAATATCCAAGTTGCATACCATCATTGAAGAGAAATTCAACCCTATCTAACTTTATAGTTGAGATATTTCCAGATATATATGGTTAAAAGAGTCATAGCCACTCCTGGTCAATAGTCAGAGACTATTTCTCTCCATCCAAACCACACAGTGCCCAGGTTTTGGGACAGAATCTTGATGCTTTCACTTGGCCAGCACAGAATTAAATATATAATTTAGCATTAGCAGCATACTGATAATACTGAACCCTGAACTGATGGATTATCTGAACCAGCAATTTCATGTACATATTGAAGAGGATGGAAAAAATATATAAGTTTCATCCCACAACTGAAGGTTATAGGGAATGATTTCCAATTGAACAACATTTAATGAAACTGGTCCCCAAGAAAGGAGGGGAACCACAGTAAAATGCCCATTTCTTAGAATTAGTTCAGAAGGATACCTTGGTTGACAATTAATAAAGCCGGTGTGAGATCAAGGAACACAAGGATGGATTCACCATAACCATCCTGGTTCTGCCCCAGGTCATCAATAAATGTAACCAAGCTGTTTCAATAATACATGTAAAACCTGACTAGAACACTTTCTAGGAAATGATTAGGACCTCAACTGAACTGCCCACCAGATTCTCAGGGAAAATCCCAAACTCTTTCAATAATTCCATTGGGTTCATCAATCTGCTGAAGCAGGCCAATCAAAAAGGCCTGTTGTCCTGCAAGGAGAATTGTCAGTAGTCAGCTGAAAGGCAGCCAGGAAATGATCTGTCCAGGGTCTATGACAATTTATCACAGCCAACTTGCCACAACCAACTCACCATGACTAACTTGCCTCAGCCAATTCACTGCAGGACAACTCGGTGCAGGACAAGAGTTACACTAATATCAAAGGAATAGTGGAATAGAATAAATAAAGAAAGGATGCAAAAGGAAGGACAAAATGAAATGTAAATGGCAAAAATTAAAATATTTTTTAAATTTATTTTAATAATTAAATAGAATTGTTAAATATTCCTGCAATGAGCTGTCCCATGGTGAGTTGTCTTGCAGCGTATTGGCTGCAGCGAGTTGGCTGTATCAAGTTATCCCATTCTGTCCATCCATGGCGATGGGCAGATATTTATGTCCTCTATTGCCAGATCATGTCTCAACCACCCTGAGACAAGAAACATGTGTGGCCTCCAGTATGTATGCCTCCTCTGCATAAAATTCATATTCCATTAACTTCAATATTCTTATAAAACTTGTAAATTTTAATGTGATAGGGAAAATAATTAATTACAGGAAAGTAATTATTTTAATATTAATTATATTTAAATGTAATTCAAATCAAAAGTATTTTTATCTGTCTTAAGCACTGCTTTTTTAAGTCTAGATGTTAATTGTTTATTACCATCTTCCAAGGGTTTTTCTACTTTCCTGGAGCTAATTTGCTGTGGTATAACAATGACAAAAAGACTTGCAGCACTTGCATGGTAATTCATGAAATATCCCTCTGAGTACACTGTTTGAATAAATAAAAACATTTTAATAATAGTTGTTTAAATGCATAGCATTGAATAAATATATGTGTTTGCCAAGTGTGGCATAATAAAGAACTTAGATCTGGTGCTATGCCAGAATTGGTGTGATTCAACTGTCCATATATGTAAGCTCCATTAATGTTAAATAAAGAAATGTGATTAATTCAATGTTAATTTCTTTTCCTGCTGTGCAAGAATGGGTGTTAAGTATAATATGCATAGTTAGTCTGATTTAATAAAGAGAATAATAGCTTGTAAATGGAATTGCCTTGCATTAAAGTGCAGTTAGGGCTAATGTAACTATAAAGGTGCATTGTCTTAATGCACTTACCATTGAAAGCTGTAAGGACTGCAGAGTTTAAATATAACAAATATTCTGTCTATTTAAGCTGAAATAGATGAACAGAAAACCACATTTCATTTTTTAAATATTTTTAAGCCCCAAGACATATAAAGCATAACAGCCTATATCCTAATGGTTTTAGAATTGGAATTTATAGGAAAAGTAGCAATTCTATTTTTTAAAAAAGGTTTTGTAAATCTAATTGCTCTACTAACTGAAAGTAGCATCAAAAAGTACAGTTGAGACAACTCATTAACTTTGTTCTTACATGATGCCCTGCTAGTCGTTTCCCCATTAATGATTTATAGTTTCTAGACTCATTTACCTAGTAAGTTTATAATTTAAGTTATGGTTGGATGCTGCCATGAAGACATTATTGGTAAAATAGCATTTTTCATGAGAGTAACGTTTTCAGAGTACTGTGAAAGAGAAAGGTGTTATGAATGAAAATGGTCTGTTGATTGTTGCAGCTTTGTGATGCTTGAAAGTGATAGATTTTGAGTATATTTTATTTTTAAAGGATATTTTGTGTTTCTCTAGTATTTCCAGTTATATTACATGAAGTGACAAGAGTAAAAGTGGAATGTTTCTCTTGATTCAAAAGTTGAATTTCTGTATATGCAGCTTAAAATGGCCTTACTTAGTTTTCAACCAATATTATTCAAAGCTATTTATTACAATACTAAATATATACCCAAGTATCTACGATACAGATGTAAGAGTTAATTTTCAGGCTAATGAAGATTCTGAAGGCAGTTTGTAAATAGAATCTTGCAAGAATATAAATTATTGGTAAAAAGATTGAATTCCTTGTGATCAAAGAAAGATAGTACACAAGTTTCTGCCCTAAATATCCTAGGAATTAAGTCAGTCTGGTATATGGTATCAGGTGAGAAACTGGGAGACATGAATTCTAGTCCTGCTTGGGGCACTAAGCCAAAAGGCTAACCTTGGGCCAGACAGCCCTAGGAAGGAGGCAATGGCAAACCAATGGGAAAAATATTGCCAAGAAAATTGCAGGCACTTCTCTACACACTGTTTGAAAATGACATGATTTAACAGGAGAAAAAAGGCAAGTAATTTAATCCTGGAAATTCTTGTAAATAACTGTTATAAATCTTCTTAAGATGATGCTCTGATTTATGCCTAGGGAAAGGATTATTTTCTACTATAAGGAGAAATCATTGATAGATATTTCTATCATTTGTATAAAAAAGAAATTAACCAGCTATTTTTCATGCCTGTATTTATAAAATGCCTACAAAGTCCAGAAAAGTTGCCAGTTTAAAACTAACTTGTATGTTTTGGCAAGGCTTGTTCGTGATAGCAACTTACTAACTTTATGTTTATTACTATGCTATACTATACTATATTCTGATCTGAAATCTTCCAAGATGCTAATAGATTAGTTCTGTAATTCTCTGAAATCTTCTTTATGTTTTTTCTTAACATAGGAACATCTGTTTTTCTGGAATCATTTAATAATTAATTTATCTTATCACTGTCCCTTCAGTACTTGAAAATGCAATTCATTTTTTCTGAATATTTAAATTTCTAGATATTACAAGACTGTTTTTGGTCACTTTCAAGATTTAGTTCTATTCTTCACAAATACTCTGTGGAATATATTTCTTCTTATTATAATGGTCAGAATAGGAGCAAGTAGCTCTGGCTTTTCTTTGTTACCTCAATCTTCACTGAGCAGCTGATGAGCTGTTAGAATACATTAACAACCTTTTCATCAGCTTATATTTTCCTTGGTAGCCTGTCTGTATTTCCAAATTATCTACACATGCTCTTCTTCTCTAGCTCTCTCCTCTTTCTATTTCCTATACATTTCAGTAATTGATTCTTAAAATTTTATTGAATGTGGTTTGCTTTAATATATATACCACTGTCTTTTATCTTACTTTTTCCTTTTTTTAATGATATAAGGTGCCAAAAAAATAATACATGCCTCATACAAAGTCACTTTTTGCAAAGAAAATTTGAATTTAGAAAGATATATATTTCGATACCTGTAGAATATCACTTGCAATAATATTCTACTTACAACAGTCTGCTATTGAGAGAATAATACTAAAGTGTTAAATGCAATAAATTTGTTTTAAAAATACTGTGGATGTGCAAAAAAATCTATAAAAAATGGCCTCCCACAAAATAATGCTATGCAAACTCAGTCTCCCTACAGCTTCAGCTACATGGAATTTTTTTAGCATATCTTTTCCTTCTATCTCTGTATGTCTACTTATCTTGAAGAAATCTGTCACCTTTTGATTTTTAGTGGGGATTAATGCTGTAATTCTTCAAATATGTATTTAAATTCATTTGACATATTTAAAGTGCTGTGAATACTTCAGGAAATGCAGTTTTATGGCTATAACTTTGTTTAGGATATACAGGTCTGACATTTCTGGTAAGAAAAGAATGTGCAGAAACATCATTTTCATGAAATATAGCAAGTGTATAAAATTAAATAAAACTACTGCTGCTTTACTCATTCAGTTAATGCCACTCTTCTAAATGAATATCATCTGAACACTGATTAACAATGTCCTGGGGTTCTATAGACAGTAAACTAATTAGTGAATACTGTGACTTAATAGCTGCTATACTGCTATCCAACAAGAATTACTTTTTAGTGATAGAAATTCTGACATAGTTGTCATGAAACATGAGACAGAAATAAAGAATGGAGCACTAATGAACTACTGCACATTTCTGAAACAAAGATGAAGAGGAGGCAAAGCAAATAGAGTTGTGTGCTTTTACGTAATAAAATAATGAATGGTACAGAAAAACCACTAAGTATGGGCAAAAATAATAAGAATTTATTTTTAATGATTTTTTTCTATTGAAATGCATGTATCTTAAAATGCTGCCTCATAAATAAGATTGTTTCTTTACCTTTTAGTTTGAGTTTTCATACACACACACACACATTGTTTAACTTCTAGTACATGAGATATAAGCCTTTACAGATGGAAAAAACATTTTTCTTTTCCGTATTATCAATTCAGTTTCCATTTTATTTATTTATTAAATTTGTTTACCACAAATCTTATCACCATTTATCAGGAAAGAATTATTACAATAGGAAAATTAGAATAAATTGTATTGTTATGGGAAGAGAATGTCCAACTGTAACTTAGAAACTCATAAATATTGAAGGTGAACTATTTATCTTCAACTGAAATCATTTTTAAAGTTATTAGTTTATCATGATGAATTTCTGTGTGACCAATTTATGTAGTAAATTAGAACTTGTGAAACAGAAAAGCTAAACAAAATAAGGATTATGTTATGGTCTATGAATCAAATACCTATTTTACAAGTTTAGAAAATTAAAATCAAGAATAAACTATGGTTTGCAATTCTAGCATATTAAAAAATTTATAAGCTTAGTACCATATGAGCACATTCTTGAATATCAGCATTTTGTAAGGGACCAGGCAAGCAGCATGTACCAGCTGCATATTCACTGTAAGTTATAATTCTTCCATAACTTAATAGTGAAATATATGCTTTGCATAGATAAGGTCCCATATTCAATATCAATAACTACTGCCTGAAATTCTAAAGAACTAACACTTGATATCATGAATAATGGCTAGAAAAACAGTGGTTGCATTTAGTTAAAATAGTTTGCAGAGGTTATGAGTCTGGTTTAGAAAGTATGACCTCAGAAACAGAACAATTTTCAATAACTTCCAAAAAAGTCTATATAAATATTATTTCTTCTATCATATAGCGTTATAACTGTTGGATTGATTATATGAATAGACCAGCACATAAGTTTTTAATAATCCTTTAGATTATTAAAATATATATAATATTGTAGATAGATCCTCCTTACAGAAAAATACAGTATCTTCATAGAATTAACCAAACAGATACTCATCTATTCACAATAACAATTGCAACTGACTTGAGATTCATTCAGCTACAGAGGGTTGATTGACTAGCAATAGCAATAGACTTACATACCATTTCACAGTGCTTTACAGCCTTTTCTAAGTGGTTCACAGAGTCATATTGCCCCCAACAATCTGGGTCCTCATTTTACAGACCTCAGAAGGAATCAACCTTGAACCTGTTAGGATTGAACTGCTGGCAGTCGGCAGAGTTAGTTAACTCTGTCCTATGACTAGTTATGTACCATCAAGTTATTTCCAACTCCTAACAACTACTTAATTTTCTCCATGGTGATCTATCCTAAACTTGTCTTTCAGTGTTTCTAATGATGCACTCATTGCAAATGAAAGTAAATATACATATCCCACTCCCAGGACAATGTTGCAGGATCCAAACTGAGTTGGTTACCAGACCCAAAGGTTTCTTCTTCCGAGTTTCAGGCTCATGCTTGAGCCCATCATCATGGAACTCCTCTCTCTCCAGAATATGTGCACTGGGCTATTCTACACCTAGTATTTGTATAGTTCCTGGTTGTGTGTAGCTTTTAGTTATGAATTGGGATGTTTTATGGCTGACTATCAAGTTATGTATTTACTCTTTGCAATTGTAACTACCCATCTTGCTGTATTAGACCATTTTTCAGAGAACTAGGTCTTTCTTTCTGAAATACAATAATTGAAGGTGGTTATTTCTCCCTGATTGAGAATTTGTAGTTGCTTTGTTTAATACACATTCGATATATAGATTAAATAAACAAGGGGGAAGTATTGTCACACTCTTATGCCAATCTGGAGCTTGTCCATGTTCTGTCTATATTCTGTCTTGAACTGTATATAGTTTTTCAAAATGAGATGGGATTCAAGTTTTTTTGAATATACTCCATCACCAAGATGAGGCCACAGAGCAGAATTAGCATTATAATACTGCATCAATACAATAGGGCCATTCTTCTGCAGATGGACCCCTTGACATAACAAGTACTTTTTTGCCTCTAAATCAATAATACTGGGCAAATATTTATTTCTGTAAATTATCAAGAAATCTTTATTTGGTGGGAGCAGAGAATGCTTTGATGCATACAGGTTCACAATCAAATCATAATTCAATATAGACATTACTGTTAATAAACCAGCAGCAAAGACTATATTTATGCAAGATGTTTTCCTTCACATAACTTCATGTAATTTTCTCAATATATGGAATTTTAGCTAATTTTGGATTGATCTCAGGATTGACATTCAAGAAAAGGGTGATAATTTAGAGGCTCTCCATAAAATAATAATTTAATTTAAAATTTAGTTTAATAGTAGATTTTATCATATGATTGTCTTAATTTTATATATTTTAGATTAAAGATTGCTGAACATATTTACTATGTTCAACCCAGTGAGAAATTATTTCTATTTATTTATTACATTTATATCCAATCCATCTCACTCACATGATTCTGATCTCTACAGGTATGTACTGCATACCTTCATCAAATAAATGTATACAACGTAAAGTTATTTCATATTCTTATGATTCAGAAAATGCATATTATAATATTCCTTCTTATTAGTCACCAATGCATTTAATACTTATTCAGTGACAATTCTTAGTAAATCTTCATAGAATCTAGTTATTCAGATATAACTACTATTATAGTATTGCTATTCTAATCCATAGGTTCTAGAACAGTGAGTCAAATAAGCCAGAAAATGGCAAATAGTTACAAATAGCAATCAAGTTTCTAGACTATGGTTTATTGTCCTGAGTTCACGGTTAATAAGCTCTAAATATAGTTCAGAGCCACTATATTCCATGTAGACAATTAGAATCAGTATAGTATGGGTTTATGATTCAGTGTATTTTATTTATTCAGAAATGGCTCTGGATTAACTACATGCTTGACATCCTATTGTTATAAAACAGAAATTAATTATTGTATCCAGCATTGTTATTATAGAAGTAGTGCATTAAAAATACATAAAAAATGTTTTGTGAAATTCATAATATCTGTGATGTGATTCATATCATTTAATCCCAGATTTAAATATTGTTCTGTCTAATTACTTACGGTACTATGTTAATTTCACTTTACATTACATTGATTGTACTTGCACTTTCAAATACTAAATATTAGTATTTCTTGAACAACAAAAAGGTATTTTGTAGTTTTGCAAAGGAAAAACAAATGTGTCTTACATTTAAAAAGTTGCTAAAATAAGAACAGTCTGTTTACTAAATTATGTTTAAAGCACACATGGTTAATTGACATGTATATTGATACATCTATGTATGTGCATATGTATGTCCAAGAAAGAAATAGCAAAGCTGACAAGTCAGCAATTCCTTAGTGTACTAGAGAAGCATATGTAAAGGAGTTCTTAGTGTCACTCATTAAGGAAATCTATTGTATGATTGACAGATAAATCAAGCAGGGGTTTTTGTCTGTTTATTCTTTGATTTTTAAGGAAGCTTTTTTTTTACATTTTATATTGGAGAAATACCTAGAAGCCACACTGAAATAATCCTTCTATTGTTGGTACTTTTATTCTAGAAGAAAAGATCCCGCCTTGTGTGCAAATAACCATCCTTTGCTGTTTGATATGCACAGAAATTCAATCAGAGGCTTAATTACATCTTAACATGACTTTCAAACAGCTGGCTAATTCCCTTGTTTCTGATTAAAGAGATTACAAAAATAAAATTTAACATTGCATTTACATACTGCTCTAAAACAAAACATTTACTTGTAAGCTTTAGTCATTTAGAATATTCTGTGAAGCCTGACAAAGAGTTCAAAGCTTGAATTCCCACAAATAAAATGGGGTTTTTGACTGAAACTGTTTTTTTATAGCTCTCTACAGTATTGAACAATATTGAACATTTTTTTTTAGATTATAAGCTTAAGGATTGGGTATTTTATTTACAATAATACCTAGTACTGGTATAATTATGGCAATCAGTGTGGCTTTCTGTTGAAATTGAATAATTGATTAATGTAATTTAATTTCTTCTTATGAATTTACATATTAATGTAATCTATAAATACTTTAAAATTTATTAAGGCTAAACCATATTGGAAATATTCTGGACTAGCACATGCATTTTAAAATATACTTTTTGATCTCCTACTTTGTGCTGTAATATGTAAAATTCTGCATAAGAAGTATATGTATAAAGATTGAAGTAACATAGCAATAAACATTTGTTTATTGAATAGCATGTATTTCCATAAAATTAAAATGCTACTCATGCTCTTATTTTAAATAACAAAAATTAGTTCAACCAAGAATATTTATATACAATCAAAGAAATGTATATTAATTGATTTGCCAGACTATTGCATTTATCATCACTTATACTATTTTTCTTATTGTTTAATACATATACAGTACCCATCTCATATATATATAGTTAAAAAAACTATTTCATTATATCCTCCTATCTTTGTTGAATGAATGAATGAATGAAATGAAATGAAAGATATTACCCTGTACTTGTGAAGTAACCTAATGCAGATAGTCTTTGACTTACAATCATTTATTTACTGGCCATTTAAAGTTACAACAGAACTGAAAAAAGTGAGTTATGACCAGCCCTCACACTTATGACTTTAATATGATTCTGATAACTAGCATCAAGGGATAAACAACCTGCTGCATTTTGTACGAATTTCAAATTCTAAGTGATCTTCAAAAGGCAGTTTTATATAGGGTTGATGATAGATGGCAATAGTCCAGCTGAATAGCAATAAGACCACTACTTACAACATAGTATAATGTCAAGGTCACAATGTTCCACTCTATGTTGGTTGGACTGCATGTGGAAAACTTTGTCCAGCCACAATAGTATATCTCCTCCCTCCTGACTAAATGATATAAGACCTGAGTGAAGCCAATGAAAAACACTGTTCCCAACTCATTCTGGCACTGCAGAATGGTGTCCTGTTTAGGGATCTGAAAGTCAGGTAAATGAGCACATCCCCATCTAGTACCTGACAAAGCTTATCCATTGGTGCAACCAATGCTATTTCTCTTTGTACCAGGCCTTTGTTCTCAATGAAAGAAGCCCAGACAATCTGCTTTCACTAGAATACTCTCTACTTGATGACTACTCATTTTTTCAACATATTTTCCTAAGATTGAGACTGGATGATAGTTCTCTAATATACCTAAATCCAGAAAAAACAAATCACATTTCTCTTCAAGGCTACAGGTATTATCCATCTGCTGTGGCAACTGGCACTTTTGGATTCAGTCTATTGGCACTGTTTCAGCCCCAGAAAGGAGGGGCATGGGAGCACATGTCAGAATTCATCCTAGGCAGCATTTCATCCATCTGTTGGAGTTAAGGTGGGAAGAAATTCCAGGTAACATGGAAAGAGTCAACCTTGCCACTTCATCAGACCTTTGCTGAATCTGAGCAACTCTGTAATGAGTAAACAAAGTTGTAAGAGGACATCTACTTGCTTGTTCCAAAAGGCAAGGGAACAAACTTATTATAATAAGGGGAGAGAAATATTCTTGTTCTCCATTGTCGCCCATGTTCAATCAGGTTTATTTTTAATCTCCTTCAACAGATGCTACAAAGTTTGCTTCTGATTGTCCATTTCCTGAAACTTAAAGTGAAACAGCAAGCCAGTTGGAATCAATAAACAGTTGGGAGCCATCACATAGAGATCCCAGATCAACTCCTGTTTCTAGTAGTTAATCAGAATATCAACAGAAATGATTTCAAATTTTTGGGGAATTCTGGATCCAGTGGCTTCCTGGGAAGGACTGTTCCAATGGTCTGTTTACTCCATAGAAGTCCTAGGTGGGAAATGATCTCATCATCCCAAAAGGCTGGATGTAATACCTTCCTTATCCAGATAATCTCTCAAGTATTTTGTGGTGAAACAAGGTTCAGTCTATTCCTGTATGTGTGAAAAACATATGAACCCCAGAGCCTTCTCTACCTCTAGGCATGGAAGTGAAGTTTTTCAGGATATGAAACAAGGACACTCCAATCCCAACACTGACATCCCAGCCCTGACAGTTGGTGAAGGAAGTCGGACACAAACCTTAATGGGTAGCTGGCAGCCAGTACATCAACAGGATCCCCACAGGATTCCAAGTATGTGGCTATGACTGATCCTAATGTTTAATCAAAGTGTCAGCAGCAGAAAACTTGGTCATAAATATTATGTCTTTGTATATCAACTCCATCTTTCATCCCTGGCCTTGATAGTTAGGTTGGTCTGGGCTGTCTCCCAATTTACAAGGCAACTCACAAATATTCTCTTTCATCAAGTAAATCAGCTGTTGAGAGCAGTTGCTATCAACTATAGTACTAAATTGCAAGCATTCTAGGGAACACCAGAACATTCAATTTTTCTTCTGCATTGAATCCCATTATAGGATTCAACAGTTTTTCAAAATTAAATCTTCCAAACTAGAAAATCCTTTGTGATCCTCGAGATCAGGGTGCGCTCACAGAATCGGTTGTTAAACCAGTTGCAACCCACCACTGAAGTAGACGTACTAATAGTAGAACAGTCAGCTAGCTCCAATATTAAAATTAATTTGAATTAATTGGGTTGCTACCATTGTACCATCCTTCCCAGAGTACCCCTATATCATTTCCAAAAAATGTTCACCCTGTAGTTAAGGCACTGATTTTTCCAATAACCTGGATTGCCACATTGAAAACAAGGAACCAAACCAGTCACTCTGCCCACATTCTTATCCTTTATCACTATAGTCTACTTCCTTTAATAGAAGGGCTAGGCATTCTCCTCTTTTTTTATGAGAAGGGAATACAGGTTTCAGAATCATGGGCTCTTAATGAATCCATTTACATCATAGTTCTGAGATTAACTTTTAATGAACTCAGTATTTTCTTCCTGTCTGGAATGGGTACTGAATTGACCTATCTACCATTATCAAGGGTTCTTTTTGATTGACATCTCTCAGTTTTTATAATTAAGGGAATGCTCCATCACTGGAGGTTGTCAAAAATAGATTGGACAACCATTTAATTGGGATGCTATAAGATCTCTTGCCTTGAGTAGGTGGTTGGACTAGAAGCCTTCTGAGGTCCTTTCCAGCCATATGATTCTATGTGCTATGTTGTCAATTATGGTCCAACACTTTTCAGCATCATTATCTCACTTAAACACATTAATCTCTTAAACCAACTAATTAGGAAAAATAAAATTGTATGATAAAAATATATCAAGTAAACAGAAATATTATATTTATTGAACCAGGTCTGAATATCACCCACCCTTAACAGTATTGTAAATACCTTTGAATGTGAGCCATGGCCCTTGTGTTAAACAGTATAACAGCATTTTTTTAAACAAATAATGTATGGGATATCTTTAATCATGATTGTTAATGATACTTTAAACTTACACAGTGAAATGGTTTAGTCAACAGCCCTTATCAACACAATATCAGAAATTAGATCCAGAATTATTGGCAAAATCTTATAACTTACAAAATAATACTCCATAACAAGAGACCTTTTATTTTAACCATACATACTATAGAAAATGAAACGGAATAGCTTGACATTTTTATAATGAATTATAAAATGAGAGTCCTGTTGTATTCAGTGTCTTCAAGATGAATGTGTTAGGCAAGTAAAACATTGGACTATTGTAATTTGGATTAGATACAGAAGTATTTTTAAAGATCATCATGTCTTTGCATTTTGGAGACTACTCTTTCACAAGTGCCACAACATAGTTCATTATTGACACTAAAAATGGAAGAAAAATTCTGCAGGTGTCTATTGTCTTGTATTATAATTTTTTTGGATGCTTATCCCTCCACTTTCTTTCTTTCTTTCTTTATTTATTTTATTTTATTTTATTTTATTTTATTTTATTTTATTTTATTTTATTTTATTTTATTTGACTTGTATGCCGCCCCCTCTCCAAAGGGACTCAGGGCGGCTTTAACTCAAGTATTTTTTACATCTCTCATAGCACAGCTTTAATATTAAATTATATTGGAATATGTTGTGCTACGTGCGGTAAAAAAATACTGTTAGCTGCACTTTGTTTAAGTGGGGCCAGAATTCCAAGAATTCCAGTTATTCAGTCAGTTAATTTTTAAAATAATAACTTTAGGAAACTTAACATATTTGCAGTAACCTATAATACGTTTATTCGCAAAACATACAAACTTAGTCAAAGGTAGCCTCTAGGATAATACAAGTATAAAGTTCTGATTCTACTCACAATGGCTGTAAAGAAGTTGCTAAGTGTGGGTTATGCTTTGGAACTTTTTGTCATTTACTTATCTTTTAGGGTGTGTGTCATGAGTGGAAGAATATCTATGAGCAGCTGCTTACTAACAAGATGCTGCTCAGAATTTTATGTGGCACTCATTTCCAGCTGCAATTTCCTTGTTATATCATTTCTTATTTCTTTTCTATCATAAGCAAACCTTAACAGTGCCATTAACCAGGGGACTCTTTATCCCAGTCAAATGAACAGCAAATTTGTTTTGGGGTTCAGTTTTGTCAGTTTTATTTTTTTTTCTTAGGGCAGAACCCAGTTTAAGTTATTAAGTATTAAACATTTATTGACATCTACCATTGCTGCTGCAAAGGTACAAAAAGAAGAATGAGGAATGAATTACAGATAATGCCCTGAAGGATACAACTGTTCTGTTTTGAACAGATAGCTTTGAAATTGTGAATTGAAAGCTGATATTCTAACTTCACTTTTTAATGTGAATTCTGTAATTTAGATTTTTTTTTAGTGCACAGGACTATGGATGATATTTTGTAGGCATACCTAGCACAATATTCTTGGTATCATAAACAATTCTCTACAACGGTTGTGCTGACAGATAATATGATGTTGTAAAAAGCATTAATTTTAATGGCCTCTGGGCTATGTGTGCCAGTGCCTGTATGCATTCCTGAGCAGTCAGATTGCTATTTGCTAATAAATTCTAGGGCAACTAACAAAGATGTATAGGTAGAGGAAACAGTCTTCAATTTGCTTTGGCTATCATATATGAGTATCTGAATAAAGGACTTTGGGGTAGTGAAGGTTTAGAAATTCCAGTCCCTATGTTGTTCTGCCATCTAGTGTTTAACAATTATATTTGAGTTTCTTCAGATAAAGTACAAATATTAATTCTTTAATTTAAAATCAGATGATAAAAAGCTAACACAGTTATATTTATCATTTAAATTACAAAGCAAAAATAATAATAATAAATATTACAGTGCCTGAAATTGTATTATTAGCTTAGAAAAATATTTCAGGGTTCTATTACTGTCAACTATTTTTCTTTTGAATAGTTAGGGAGTTTTTACTTACTGATGGTTTATTTAGATAATAACTCATTTTTATTTTTATTTAAAAAAGATAACTATGGACAAAATATCCCTAAACTGATATATAGAACTTTGCTGATTATATATTTATAATGTGACTGTATCTAGTAACAAAATTTCTAAATTTCATCTTTTGCTTCTTCCCCAGTGCTGTCAAATTAGCTGCTAAGAAACAGTTAACCTAAAGGAACTTCTATCTAATCAGTTCTATCCACCTTGAATTTAAGTAGATTCTCCAGATAACAGTTTTCTCAAGAGGCAGCCTGTATAAAAGTGGCCTCTGGCTATTTCCTTTCAATGACACATATCCAAGCTTTGATCAAACTTTTCCACCTCCTTTCCCCTCTTTCCTGAATTCTTCCTCATTTTCTCTTTTAAACTATAATTCATACTTTACTGTATTGTATTGTTATTTTCCCTCTAATTTTAGCTGTATGTCAAATGTATAAACTAAACTCAGATTTCCATCTTCTTCCTTAAATGGCTGATTCAGAATGATTCATATTTAAATCCTGTCAATGGTTGGTGATGCGCACGCGCACACGCACACACACAGGATGTACATATGTATGTATATGATGTATATGTATATGTGTGCAGTACCCAAACCCTTAATTATATATAGATATAATGTAAATATGAAAAAATGTATTACCCAAATCCTTTAATGAATCTGAGCAGTCTAATCCGACTAACTAGAGATAGTTAGATATCAGATATGTATTTATTTCATTTATATAGCTCTGAATCTGAAGTAACTTGTGGCAATTTTAGATTATTGATTAGAAACTCTTGAGAATAGGTTTGTTCATAATTTTTGAATAATTTTCTGTGTATGTATTACAAAAATAATTTTTTCATGTTTTATAATCACATGCAGTTACATTTATATCTGAACTTCTAGCTGTAAAAGTTAAATCCATCTTTTGTCCTATATTTGAAAGTGCAATATATATTAGAAAATTGTGTGCTGTAACAAGAAAGCCCAGGATGTTTAAAAGCCAACATATAAAGAACTCAAGAGATTTTTTAAAAAATTCCACATCACTATAGTAAGTGGTCAGTTTCCAGAAAATATCTAGAGTTATATGGAATCTACAGGACCCATTAGCTTCCATGGGTGGGCAACTTGCCTAATTCTAACCCTTATGCAGGAAAATATGCTACAGTACTTCAACATTCATCAGGAAATAGCTCATGCATGATAAGATTATACAGGTGAAACTCGAAAAATTAGAATATTGTGCAAAAGTTCATTTATTTCAGTAATGCAACTTAAAAGGTGAAACTAATATATGAGATAGACTCATTATATGAAAAGCAAGATAGTTCAAGCCATGATTTGCCATAATTGTGATGATTGTGGCTTACAGCTCATGAAAACCCCAAATTCACAATCTCAGAAAATTAGAATATGACATGCAATCAATAAAACAAGGATTGTACATAGAACAATATCAGACCTCTGAAAAGTATAAGCATGCATATGTACTCAGTACTTGGTTTGGGCCCTTTTGCAGCAATTACTGCCTCAATGCTGCATGGCATGTAAGCTATCAGCCTGTGGCACTGCTGAGGTGTTATGGAAGACCAGGATGCTTCAATAGCAGCCTTCAGCTCTTCTGCAGTGTTCGGTCTCATATCTCTCATCTTTCTCTTGGCAATGCCCCATAGATTCTCTATGGGGTTCAGGTCAGGCGAGTTTGCTGGCCAATCAAGCACAGTAATCCCACCGTCATTGAACCAGGTTTTGGAGCTGTTGGCAGTGTGGGCAGGTGCCCAGTCCTGCTGGAAAATGAAGTCAGCATCCCCATAAAGCTCATCTGTGGAAGGAAGCATGAAGTGCTCCAAAATCTCCTAGTAGACAGCTGTGTTGACCCTGGACTTAATGAAGCATAGTGGACCAACACCAGCAGATGACATGGCTCCCCAAATCAACACAGACTGTGGAAACTTCACACTGGACTTCAAGCATCTTGCAGTGTGTGCCTCTTCATTCTTCCTCCATACTCTGGGTCCTTGGTTTCCAAATGAGATGCAAAAGTTGCTCTCATCAGAAAAGAGGACTTTGGACCACTGAGCAACAGACCAGGTCTGTTTTTCTTTAGCCCAGGTAAAACGCTTCTGATGACATTTGAAGCCCATGTCCAGGATCTGTCTGTGTGTGGTGGCTCTTGATGCACTGATTCCAGCCTCAGTCCATTCCTTGTGAAAGTTCCCAACACTTTTGAATGGCCTTTTCCTGACAATCCTCTCCAGGCTGTGATTGTCCCTGCTGCTTGTGCACCTTTTTCTTCCACACTTTTCCCTTCCACATAACTTTCTATTAATGTGCTTTGATACAGCACTTTGGGAACATCCAACTTCTTTTGCAATTACCTTTTGAGGCTTTCCCTCCTTATGGAGGGTGTCAATGATGGTTTTCTGCACAACTTGCAAGTCAACAGTCTTTCCCATGATTGTGATTCCTACTGAACCAGACCTCAGTCCATTTAAAGGCTCAGGAACCCTTTGCAGGTGTTATGGCTTAATTAGCTAATTAGAGTGGGACACTTTGAGCCTAGAATACTGCACCTTTTCACAATATTGTAATTTTCTGAGATTGTGGATTTGGAGTTTTTGTGAGCTGTAAGCTATAATCATCACAATTATGGCAAATCACGGCTTGAACTATCTTGCTTTGTATGTAATGAGTCTATCTCACATATTAGTTTCACCTTTTAAGTTGCATTACTGAAATAAATGAACTTTTGCATGATATTCTAATTTTTCGATTTTCACCTATAAAGCATAGGATCCCCATTTTTTGTCCCTTCATAACTTTTACTCATTGAAGACATCTCTGAGATCAGAATTAAAACCACAAATGATGTTGTTTTTCTCTTTTTTAAAGTTAGGACCAGCCTAATTTAAAAGAAGAATATCAAGATCGTGACTGTATGACTTGGTCCAGTTTCTAGGCAGAAGAAGCAAATATTTTCTCTTCCTTTGTTTATTTGTGATTCTAGTTATTTAGTCATTTTTTATTCAGTTCTTGTTCACTGAAAAACCATTTATTCTTGACTTCATATGTCTTTGCTTTATTGCACACACTTAAGTATTCTATTCTCTTTCAACTTATTTTTATACCTCCTAACGTATCCAATCCTACTTAACAAACCAAGCAGAAACATGCTATTATTGAGGGCTTCCACTTCTTTAAACAATTATCCTCGTATCAGTTATATACCTCCTTCTACCTTTATCACTACCTGTGTTTTCCTGAAAATAAGACCCAGTCTTATTTTCTTTTCAGTCCCAAAATAAGCACCAGGACTTTTTTCAGGTGATGTCTTACCTGCTTAACTTAGGACCACCACAGCCACTCCTCCAGTGTCCTGACACCTGTCATGCTTCTGCCCAACTTCTGCAGCTGCTTGCTGCCACTTATGGCCAGATACCATGAGGCTCATCACTCTGGTCCCACTGCTCACAGCAGGAGGCTCCATGATGTGGTGTGCCATTGTGTGCACGAATGGCAGCACTAGTGTAACAAGTCTTGTGGCCTTGTGCTGTGAGTGGCACACCAACTACATGAGCCTTGTGGCATTCTGCCACAAGTAGTGGCAGTGGCGTGATGAGCCTTGTCGCATCTTGTCATGAGCCATGGTATCAGCATGACAAGCCTTGCAGGATTCTGCAAGTGGCAGCACCAACACAATGAGCCGCACAGCATCGGCACAACAAGCCATGCGGCAGAAGTCAGGCAGCAACATGACAGGTGTCAGAGCATGGGAGGCAAGGGTGCGTGTCAGCATTCCAACCAAACCAAAGTCCACCCAAGTAAGAATTTGTTAGAGACGTCCATATTGGCACATCTGGGCAAAACCTGAGTCTGAATTCCCACATTTTCCCCTGCTACACTAACACTCAAACCCAGTCCCTTACTGATGACCATCAAGTCACACTCTCCAATCTACCTCCATTCTGAACTCTGCCAAGTCCAGTGACTCCCCTCCAAACTCCAGTGATTCAACCCTGAGCTCTGGCAAAATAATGTTGTTGTGGCTATCCTCCCTTTTCACTTCACTCTCGTTCCCACAGTTACCCATTCTCCCTTGTGGCAGCCCCAAATCTGATCAAGATGAATCTAGGGCTAACACTGTGGCAGTCCTAAGGTAAGTGGGTGCAGGGTGCATGGGGTAGCTCCATCCCCCATCCCTGCCCCAGCTTAATTTTTACATTTGTGCCTTGTTCCACCTTGTACAACCAGATAGTGGGCCAGAGCAGGGCTTATTTTTGGGATAGGGCTTATATTAGGCAGAAGTGTGAAAATCTGGCTAGGGCTTGTTTTCAGAGTAGGTCATATTTTTCAGGGAAACATGGTTATTTTTGTTTCACCTTATAATTTCTAATATTGCATCATTATTAAGTATTGTACTATGATGTATATATTAACCTAGTGCCTAGCTTTTTTCCATATATTTATAACTTACTAAATTTATTTGGTTTTCTTTCTATGTCAAATGCAAGTATCTTGGTCTTTTTTGTTATTATATTTATCTTAAACTCTGCCATTTTTATATTCCAAGTTTCAAATTTTATTCTGTCATTGTTTTGATCAAATAAATCTTTAATCTATCACTTTAAGTAAGATAAAGTATAGTTTAATTATTAACTTTAGTCATGTTCATCCCTCATGCAATACTCCCAGCTAACAGTAAAGGCAACATTGGTGGTTAGTTGGCACATTTTAGCCAGTAGACTACAAGCACAAAAAAATCCCCAAAAATTCATCCTATTTGTCATGCCCCATCAGAGCCTAAATCTGTGGATGAATATAAGCTGGAACTGGAGCAGACAGAGATCGAGGGGAAGGTTTCGTTGCCTTGGGAGGAAAATGGGGAGGAGCAGGCCTAGTCAGGCCAGGGTCTTTCAGGATTAGGATGGCTTTTAGGCAGGGATGAAGTGGGGACAGGATGACCAACAGAGGCTAAGCAATGAACATGAGAGCTCGGGTGATGAGCAAGGATTACCCTCCTGATCCTCGAGCACAGAGAGCGGAGAGAAGGCAAGAACAGTGCAGACTGACCCGACTACTTCAGAGAGTCCCACTCTCTTCACAAGGCACACTTGGGGACCGATTAGGAGAATTAAGGAGATGCATTTGTCAGGAACAAATGCTGAATTCTTGGAGTATTGTGTGCCAATGTTTGAATTTTCCTGGATTCCTTCCTTCCTTCCTTTTTATCTATCTATCTATCTATCTATCTATCTATCTATCTATTCTTTCTTTCTTTCTTTCTTTTACTAGTGGGACATACAACAAAAATGTGTGGTATGGAATAATACTTTCTGAGTCATTTTCTAGTCATTTTTTTTGGTCTCCTATCTAGATTTTTTTCATTTTTCCTCCAATCATTTAGACAGAATTCTGCTCACATTCAGTCCACAATGAACTGTTTAACAATGTCACCCAAAGGTTTTTTTTTACAGTTTTCCAAAACTTTATGTGCTTGGAAGGTGTCTGTTATGTATGTAGGTTTAAATGTTATTGGTTTATTT